>JAWZYV010008971.1:0-14598 GCA_038373885.1 Cheiracanthium punctorium | reverse complement strand
TTTCTCCCTTGAGTGCCATGCATCTTGCAGCAGCATTTAAAATTGTATGCATGGTAGCTTTTTCAATCAGTGCCAATTTCAAGGAGCTTTGTCATGGCCCCCCACATTCGATTACGGGCCTCGGACCCAGGATCAGAGATCCCCCCCTTTTTTTCCCCCCTCAACCGTGTGCTGAATTAAAATGGCACTGTTATTTCTTAAACATACTTTTTTTAGAATTAATTTAACCTGCAAATAGGGGGGATCATTATGGTCACTATTTTATAAGTCCAAACTAAACTTTATTTATAGAAATAAAAATGACAAACTGACAAGAGTTAAGCACCCTGTGAATGTATTCAGTTTCATACTCAAAGACCTCAACTCTAGGATTATTAGTAATGATTACATTGGACCTACCTTATTCAAAACAAAACCTTATCTATTATATAAATGTGAAAGTTTGTCTGTTTGTTTGTTTGTTCGTCCGGGAACTCCTCCCACACCGTTCAACCGATCGACTTGAAATTTTGCACATACACGTAAAACAACATAGAATAGTCCGTAGGCTGCTTTAAAATTCTGGAAATCCACCCGTTCCCTAATTTTTTACGATTTTCCGCAATTTTCAGGGTAGAAAGCTACTCAAATATCCGATTTCAGCGCATTCATGAGCATAGTTAACAAAGTTATATTTATTCATTTACTAGCTGAAGTACCCGTTCTTCGCACGGGAATGAATGGACTTTTTGATATTACGATTTGTGGTGATTACTATTTATTGTAATAAAGAGATATAGCAAAATGGATATCGCTTTATATTGTGTTCAATAACCATGCATACCGAATTTCAAGGCAATCGTTTGTACGGTGCAGAAGGTCATGCGGCGTAGCGCAATCTAGTGGCGAGTTTTAGCAAAACGGATACGGCGGAAATATTCTTCGCATTCAGATATCGATGAATACGAAATTTCAGGACGAACGGCTGGACAGCCCTGTGAAGTTCATGTGTTGATGCAACATCTAGTGGCAAATTATATAGGAAAATGGATAGCGCCAAACTCTTCCCCGTGTTCAAATATCTATGTATACCTATTTTCATAGCGATCAGTTGCACAGTCAAGAAGTGATGCACTGCAGCGCGATCTAGTGGTTAATTAATGATTTGCTACAGTGCCGTCAAGTGGCGAGTTATAGCAAAATGGATAACGCCAAAATATTCTCATTGTTCAAATAGCTATGTATACTGATTTTCATAGCGACCGTTTGAATGGTCAAGAATTTGGCCTGCTGCAGCGTCATCTAGTGGCGAGTTAAAATAATAATGCATTGCAGTGCCATCTAGTGGTGAGTAACATCAAAAGGAACACAGTTAGAATATATTCTTCGTGCTGAAATGTGTAAGTATAAGAAATTTTATGCCGGTTGGTCGAACGGTATAGAAGTTGATGCGTTGCAGCGCCATTTAGCGGCAAGTTACAGCAAAATGGATAGTGAAAAATATTCTCCGTGTTCTAATATCCGCGAGTACCAAATTTCATCGAAATCGGTTGGACGATATTCGCATAGTAAACGGCTAAACGGAATAGAATTCGACGTTCTGCTACGCCACCTAGTGGCATGTTAGAGGAAAACGGATAGCATAAAAAGCTTCTCAATGATGAAAGACTTAGGTGAACCAAATTTCATGGTGCAACGGTGCTAGAGTTTTTCAACCTCATACACACATACCAACATTCATTTTTATCTATAACCAGTGTCATTATATATCCCAGTCTCAAATAAAATCCAGTTTCAAATCTAAGCCTCGCCAAAGTGCCAACATACGCCATTGTGCAAGCGTTTGTTCAGGAAATCATTCGAAGCATTGACTTAGCAGCAATCAATATGGAAAATGGTTCGACCGCGAAAAAGTAAAGCAAGCCTTTATTTCAAAAGTGAAATCCCTTAATACAGCCGAAATTTTTAAAATTATCAACTATAACGTGTTTTATTCATCGTTACTCCGATGTAGTAAATGAGATTTCAATTTTCTGAAATTTGGCGGAATTCCCCCAACTTAAATCAATGTACTCATTTGGCGAGAATTCTGGAGATAGATCGCTTGAAATCCCTTAACAACTGCATTATTTCTTCACGGATCATTAAAATTTAACGCTGTATTCTAATAAAACCTTTACACTTGTTTTCAAAAATCTATTTCCTTAAGCTCTCAATAAATTGCGTCAAGCCGAAATCTGTGCAAACCGCTAGAACTCACTTTCTCAAAATCGGCATTTGAGCCATTTTATTTTTTCGCCAAACTAAAAAAAATTACCTATTAGCCTCGGAAATCTTCAATTCTTATTGTTTTGCGTATAAAACATTTCATTCCTGCTCCGATTTCCCATGCACACGATATTATAATTTAAAAAAAAATAACCTTACGAATATAAACTAACAAAAAAAAAAATCGTTATTATTCTTTTATTTTTACTTTGAGAATTTAAAACATCTTATTCGGCAAAATCGCCAGACATGGCAACCACGATCCTTATTTCACACTTTTTTCACTACAGGGGTTACAATTACGGAAATCTTTTTGCGTGGAGAACATAAAAAATCTCTTAAATTCTGGGAACGGGTGGACTTTCAAAGTTTTAAAGTGGACTATGACCTACACCCTTTTCAATAGGATAAAGCACGTAGGACTGACATACATAAATTTCGTAACCATAGATGCCTATTGACAGCAGTTAGCACGGAAAGACAGACTGACAGACAAGTGTTAAAAATGACACAAACAACCCAATGGTGACTTGTGGCAGGAATTCGAATACCATCGGCTCGGAATGCACACTGTTTTATATTTCTTTGGCAAACAGATTCCAATAAAAAGTTAAAAAGTGAATAAAAGATTTGAATCCATGTCGATAAAGGTTATACAAACAACGAAATTCATACAGTTGAATAAGAAAACACCAAAGCTTTGGTTTTTTTATGCATTAAATGTCCCTTGCGCTTCAGGCTAAGCAGTTCAAGAGCCATAAAGTGAACACAAGTTCTTCAACCATCCGATTCAAAATGTATACCATACTCTTTAAAATTTTTCCAATTTTTTTGGTTTCACTAACAGAACGAATAAAAAATGTCTTATGTTAAATCTCGGTCATTCATGATCAAAAATATACATTCACTCTTGTAAGAGTTTTGTAGTTCCTAAGTTTAAAAAAAAATGGTGGCTAAATTTTAACATTTGCTGTAAGGAATGATAATGTAAAAAATTCTTATCAGACGATATTTTTTAAGTTAGAATAACTCCACATCCGTAAGATAGAAGGATAATAAGAAAAACCAACGGATCACCCTGTGTCTTAAAATCACATAAATTTTGCACACTCATCATTGTCTTCCTATTTTGACATGATAAAAGCCTGAACATTGTTTACCATCGTCATTCACTCGGGATGTGAATTCTAGAAAAGATTTTGTTCGTTGAAAGAAAAAAAAAAAAAACGTTAGTGTAACATGAATAGTTCTGGTTCCGTCACGGCAAAATACGACATCCAGATAAAAAATAAATCTTAGACGTCCATCTGTTGAAACAGCTGGATACATAATGCAAAGCACACTAAGAAATTAAGCAACAGATTTCTTCAATAGATGCTAGACGAATTTTCTAGAAACGTCCGTTCACGTTTGCAGAGCAATAGCCAAGGTTTTAAGATGATTGAAATAAACGTGAAATGGACATCCGTCTTACGTATTCTTAATCATAATAAACTCTAATAGACTAGGGAGGTTATTCCTAGTCAATCATTAACGAAACACAAGTTCAATCGACGTCATTTTAATGTTTCCAGTATAAAACTGCATTATAATCTCAATGCCATTTACAACTCCTGACATCAGAATGACCTACCTTCGGAATTGCTCGTTTCGATAGCTGGGTATACCTCATCACCGTATTTCTCCAAGACATCGATATCCGGAAAGATCCCGCAATCGCCATGGCTGAGGCTACTATAAGAGCTCTAGCCATGGCTACAGGAATTCCTCTCATCTTGCTTGCTTGCGTCGACAAAAGAGAGCGTTGGATCTTTTTCGGTCGCTATAAAACAAAATTTCAAATTCACATTCCGACTTGTGGGAATATGAGGCCCCCACCCCCAGCCTTCGCCTTCCGACGCATTGTGTACTCTTATGTACAGGTAGAAAGAAGGTCTAGTGGAAGGAGCTTAAACTAATGGAGAGGAATGGGTTAGTTGAAGGGAAAAAAAGGCGAGTTGCAATCATAGGTAAGGCGACCATATTTCTAAACGGTAATTTGGGGACAAATCTAGCATTGTCCTCAAATCTAAACAAAACTTGGGGACACTAGAAAACATTTTCGAGGACACAACATATTACCATGTATACCCATACTTTACATCTTGACTGACTTTGATACTTAAAAATGAACTCTAATAGCTCTTTATATCAATTGTGTATTCTTATTTCTAATAAATTAATGAAAATATTTCATTCATTTATAAATATTTATTTAAACCAGAAATATGAAAGGAACATCCTGTTGAAATATTGCAATTTATTCAAAATTTAACTCCTAGAATAGTATTTGTATTTTTCAGAAACATTGCTTTTTACATTGTATCATTTTGTGATAATTTTTCGTGAAACTTTGTACGCTCTCTAAAAAAAGTATTCGAGGGCAAGAAAATTTTCGTACGTCAATGTCATATTTAAAGCATGGTTCTTCATGAAAGGTGATTAATCATTAACAAAACTGAAAGGGGAAATTTGGCTCATAGTGGGATACTTTATTGAATGTCTGTACACGCTACACACACACAATGACAACAAACGTTTTCAGAGATCGAATTTCATTGTTTCTCTGAGTAAATGGCGCTTTTAGTTGGTTTATTTTTCTTATTTCTTCAGTTTTTTTCTGAAAGAAATAAACAAAACGGAAACTTTCAGGGAAAAAAGTACAAATCTTTAAATTTGGGGACATTTGGGGACAAAGTATTTTTGAGGACAAAATGAAAAAAAAAAAATCTATATTTGGGGACTGTCCTCGAATTTAGAGGACGTATGGTCACCTTAATCATAGGTCACAATCATAAGGGAACCCTGCGGTCTCACAAAGGGCCAGTGGTAGTATATTTTCGAGGGGCCCCCTGTAGCGATGGCCGCACCCAGTGATGTTTTTTGGGTCTCGCAAAGGGCCAGCGGTAGCCTATTTTCGAGGGGAGAGAAAGATAAGGATTCCGGTGCAACTCGTCCCTCGATTGGATGGATAGCTGTTGGCGCGGGTGCAACTGTCCCTCGTCCTAATGGAGTACTCTTCCTCTTGTCCCGCCCGCGAACCAGCCACACGCCCCCCCTCTGCCTCCCACAATATGGGATCTGACAGGTCTACATGCAAACTCTCCTGTACAAAAGTCCTTCATTCAAAAGACTTTGTCTCATTTTTACTGGCAGTACTTGAAGGTCGGTGTTTCCCAACCTTTTCACTTCTGCTCACCAGTAAAAAATAATAAAACTCTATCGATGATCAGCGTCGTCCAAAAACAATGAGTTTTATACTCATACGTATTTTATGACTATTTTGTACAAAGCAAAAGGAACTATAGTGATCGCGAGTAATTTCAGTATGCTGGTTTGGACGAAAAAATCGATATGGACTCTCTCCAAATTCACTTTGGAGAGAGTTTTTGCTACAGGCCTCGAAGTACACATTTATGCATGTTCGTATATATACGCATATACAATCCATTTCGACCGAACGCAAGTCCAAATTTGGCTCGTTTGTTCCTGACGTCTGTACGTGCGTTACTCACCTATCTCAAAAACTATGAGTCGTAGTATGTTGACATTTTATATTTAGGATTGTTGAAACATCGAGTTGTGCACCTCACTTTTTGGTTCCAATCTACTGGATAGTTTATTTGATAGGATCACTCTGAAGAATTCCAATACATTAAGGTCTAAGGACATCTTCGATGTATTATGTCGGTAGTCAGTCCTCTTTTGTGCCCTGCCCACAGTTTAACGTACTATCATCCTTGGCGAGTTTTGCCGAAATATCGCCCAATCCGGCACACAAATAAATTTAATTACGTATTTCGCGTAACTGTAGAAAACTTTTAATCGAAGAATGTTGAGATTTCTTATTGAGAATTATTGTAACATTTGACTGAGCAAAATCTCTTTTTTTTATCCCTAGTCGACTGGGTCATTTATTGACAGGGTCACCACAAAGACTTGGGGGGAGGGAGTAACCTCCCACGAGGAATTCTTTTGTCATACAAAATGTATTTTTTTCACTCTCTAATCACACACACTCATACAAATATATGAGTTGCAGTAGTCGTAACCCCTGCCCCCATGAAAACTTTCTCGCTACGCCGCTACTTCCATTGTCCGAAATCTCGAAAACAATCTCACACTTGTGGGCTTTGGACGAAATATTGCCAGATATAAACTTTTCAAACTCAACCCAGCTTGTCTTCAATATTGGGCTAGAAATTGCTAAACCTCGCTATCTTTGTTGTATCTCTTTCAAATTAAATAACTTTAGATGAAATGCACGGAAAATATTTATGGTTAAGTAGGCGTACCAAGTCATGTGGCGTCCAAATCAGATTCATTTTACTCTTTATTTAAAAAATCTGATGTGGACAACACATGCCTTCCTAGCACGTCTACTAAATCAAAAATATTTTCGGCGCACTTCATCTAAACTTATTTTATTTGAAAGAGATAAAATACTGCAGCAATACTAATATTGAGCGATTTCTAGCCTAATATTTCCGATATCGCCAAGCTGGGCTCCATTTGAAAGATTTGTTTTCCGACACTTAATTGGGTGATATTTCGACAAAAGCCGACCAACTTCAGATAGTTTGCGAGATTTTGGGGATAGCCAAAGTAGTCATGGACCACAGGATTTTAATGAATTGAATGCATCCATACACCTCAATGTATTTAAAGTCATTTGGCTGACCCTGTCAATAAATGACCCAGTGGATTGCAAAAAAAAAGAGATGCACAGTTAGATGTTACCATAGTTCTAAATACAAAATTTCAATATTTTATGGTTAAAAGTTTTAGAGTTATGAGAAATACGGAATTATTTTTGGCACCATATTGGGCCATATTTCGGCAAAACTCGCCAAGGTATGACAAATGGCGAGATTTTGGGCATGGACCCTACAATGACTGACTACAGACGTAATAGTACTGAAGATGTCAATAGACATTAATGTATTGAAATTCTTTTAGGTGGTCCTGTCAATAAACTCTTCAGTAGATTGGAACCCAAAATCGAGATGCACAACTAGATGTTACAACAATCTTATATATCAAATTTCAGTATTCTACGACTAATAGTTTCTGAGATATGAGCGTTAAATACATACACACGCATACCAAAAATCACCAAGCTTGGCGACTTTTGGCGTAATGTTTGTGGGAGGCACGTGACCGTGGTCTGACGATGACCTAACTATTGGTAAGGAAAATATTCTGCTTGAAATGGAGGAATGTCCCTAAAACTGCCATTGACCGTAATGTGTTGGAAATTCTTGAGTGTTCCTGTAGCAGAACTATAAATGATAAAGTCACCATTTTTGACGAAGAGATTCATTTTGTAAACCCTTAACCCTCTGACTGATCATCCCGCGATTTCCACGTGCAACTCAAATGTAGCAAAATTTGCTCACCCCACGATTTTCGCGGGCAGGTGTTTTTCTTCCTGTATAAAGTTTCAACATTCTACGGCTCATAGTTTTTGAAATATGTGAATTGCATACATAAGTACGGACGTCAGTGAGAAATTGCTCAAAATAGACTCGCGGTCGGTCAAAATGGGTACAACATGCATTTATAGGAACGTGCATGCATGCGTTCGATGAGATGCCTAGCAAAAATTCTTAAAGGTAAATTGAGAGGTAGTCAAAATCGTGTTTTTTTCGTCAAAATCTGGCTACTGAAATTTTTCGGGATCGCATTACTTCCTTAAAGTTCGTGCATGGAAATAAAAATAATCCTTTATTATCCTTTATCAATGCACCTCTATGCTTCTCTTTCAATGCTTTCGGGGATAAGGGCTGCCACCCCATGCAAATCTGTGTGTCAGATGTCTGCGTGTAAGATGCCTGTGCAAATTAGAATCGTGAACACAAGTTGACTGACACTTACTCCCTTCAGCTACAGATAGTGTGAAAATTAAAATGATATCGTTTCGCAGGCAGGCGTCGCAGGGTTCAATGAATCATCTATAAATGGATTATGTTTGTTTATCTGCTAAATAACTTGGCACTGTTGAACCACTTCGCTTAGAGAAATGATAAAGAAAGCACATTCCCAGACCGCAGAATTCGGAATCCTTCCTTTCTTAAAATTTAGTCATATTTTCGCTATTTTGTCTGCGTTTCGCACAAATGGACATCCATAATCAGTTTGAGATTTTGCACTCGCGCGTAAAAAGGTGCCGTCAATAATTCTAACAAAAAAACCCCTGAAAATTCTTCAGTTTCCCACGACATTTCAGCGATTTTACTTCATGTTCCATGTTGAAAGAAACTGTCTACCGGACACTGTGAGACCGAATCAGCTTGAAAAATTTGCGCATACATACATTAAAGCACAGAGGAAACAAAAGCTGAAAATCCTCCTATTCTTTGATTCTTAGTATGTTGCACGCTATTTTCAAATTCGATAAGGTAATAAGCTTCGAATTTGCAATATAAAAAAAGGTAGAGAGAAAAAAGGTTCGGCTTTGTGAAAAATTCGAAAAGGCATTCGTTTATTAATTTTTTTGTCATATTTCACGATTTTTAATTTTTGAAAAAATCGTTTCCGACACATTTCGGTTTAACCTCTTTCGCAGAGATTCCCCCAACAGTAGAAAGATAACCGACAAAAATGACGCCGATTCCACTTGACGTTCTGGAAATTATGTTCTGGCAGTTGAACTTCTATGTCATCGATCCTATGACAAGGATTGGGATCCTAATGGCAAAAACAGGATGTCGACGGCACGCGACTTACTTGCACGTCTGTGATCATGGATGAACTTGATTCAAAGTTATTGATTTCGAAATTGAGATGTCGTACTTCATTAATATTAAGGTGGGGTGATTTCTAGCCCTCACATATGCTATATCACTTAGCCGGGTTCAGTTTCGTCGAACTCGAACTTTTCAAGCACCGTTTGGGAAGGAGTGGTCTTTTAATGAAGGGAAAATCAACACTGAGCCTTTAGTTAGAAAGGATGGACCAAAAATAAAGGGTCTTTGTGAGAGGTGGACTTTCAGAGAGGTTTCTCTGGTGGATGAAGACGTTCATACATACATACATCCGCACGTTGAGTCATCACACGCAGAGACTTAGCGAGGTCAATGGAGGAGTGGTTCAAAATCATGGGCGCCCATACCTATGGGCAGGGAGGTTCCATAGTTCTTTCCTAGTTTCCAGGAAAAATAAATAGTGTCGTCATGGTTTAACGCAGGAGCGGGTTCAATACTGAAATAGAGTATGGGCTGGTCCGGGGCCTTCGCAATTAGTAACGGGCCTGCGCATGTATTTTGATGAGCCATCCAAAGAGGCCTACGGATGCTCGAGTCTTCACGTATACATCAGGCATTTTTTAAGCTTCCCAGTGCTTTCAAACGTTATTTATTGTAGTTTTAAGTAGTAATTGTGTTACTAATTCAAGTACGAACTCATGATTAATTTGTTTGCTATGATACATATTGACATAAAGAAAATAGATGCATATAATTTGAAGGAAAAACAAAGCGGCGTTTACTCTCATGATTCACGATTGCTTATTTTAGTTTCACAAGTGGATATTTAATATACTTTAAAATAACTAAATACACAAATGAGAAAGACATTTTTATAATGAATATTTCATGAACGTAGTCGTATTTCCTACGTTATTTTAAACAATTCAACATTAATCTTTAACAAATGATGTATTAAAGCGCATTTCAGTGTTTTCGGGATATCCTGTATATTGGAGAAAATTGATAAAATACGCTATATAGCGTGATCCCAGAATTAATTATTCTTTTATAAAGACACTAGCTGAAGTACCCGTTCTTCGCACGGGAATGAATGGACTTTTTGATATTAATATTTGTTGTGATTACTATTTATTGTAATAAAGAGATATAGCAAAATGGATATCGCGTTATATTGTGTTCAATAATCATGCATACTGAATTTCAAGGCAATCGTTTTTACGGTGCAGAAGGCGATGCGGCGTAGCACAATCTAGTGGCGAGTTGTAGCAAAACGGATGCGGCAAAAATATTCTTCGCATTCAGATATCGATGTATACGAATTTTCATGACGATCGGCTGAATAGTCTTGAAGTTCATGTGTTGACGCGACATCTAGTGTCAAGTTATAGGAAAATGGATCGTGCCAAACTTTTCCCCGTGTTCAAATATCTATGTATACCTATTTTCATAGCGATTATTCGCACAGTCAAGAAGTGATACACTGCAGGGCCATCTAGTGGTTAATTAAAGTAATGATTTGCTACAGCGCCGTCATGTGGCAAGTTATAGCAAAATGGATAACGCCAAAATATTCTCATTGTTCAAATAGCTATGTATACTGATTTTCATAGCCACCGTTTGAATGGTCAAAAATTTGACCTGCTGCAGCGTCATCTAGTGGCGAGTTAAAATAATAATGCATTGCAGTGCCATCTAGTGGTGAGTAACATCAAAAGTAACGCAGTTAGAATATATTCTTCGTTCTCAAATGTGTAAGTATAAAAAATTTTATGCCGATCAGTCGAACGGTATAGAAGTTGATGCGTTGCAGCGCTATTTAGCGGTAAGTTACAGCAAATGGATAGTGGAAAATATTCTCCGTGTTCTAATATTCGCGTGTACCAAATTTCATCGAAATTTGTTGGACGATATTCGCATAGCAAACGGCTAAACGGAATAGAATTCGACGTTCTGCTGCGCCACCTAGTGAAAAGTTAGAGGAAAACGGATAGCATAAAAACCTTCTCCATGATAAAAGACTTAGGTGAACCAAATTTCATGGTGATCGGTGAAACGGTGCTGGAGTTTTTCAACCTCCTACACACATACCAACATTCATTTTTATCTATAACCAGTCTTATTATACGTATATACCAGTCTCAAGTAAAATCCAGTTTCAAATCTAAGCCTCGCCAAAGTGCCAGCATACGCCATTTTGCAAGAGTTTTTTCAGGGAATCATTCAAAGCATTGACTTAGCAGCAATCAAAATGGGAAATGGTTCGACCGCCAGGCATTTATTTGAAAAGTGGAATCCCTTAATACAGCCGCATTTTTTAAATTATCAACTATAACATGTTTTATTCATCGTTACCTCGACGTACTAAATGCGAAGATTTCAATTTTCTGAAATTTGGCGGATTTCCACCAAGTTAAATCAATGTACTCAATTGGCGAGAATTCTGAAGCTACATCGCTTGAAATGCCCTAATAACTGCATTATTTCTGCACGGATAGTTAAAATTTAATGCTGTATTCTAAGAAAACCTATACACTTGTTTTCAAAAATGCTATTCCCTTAAGCTCTCAGTAAATTGAGCCAAAAAGCCTAAAACTGTGCAAACCGCTAGAACTCACACCGTAAAAATCGGCCTATCAGACATTTTATTTTTCGCCAAACTAAAAAAAATTACATATTAGTCTCTGATATCTTCGATCCTCATTGTTTTGCGTATAAAACATTTCATTCCTGCTCTCATTTCTTATGCGCACACGATATTATAATTAAAAAAAATAAACTAAAAAAATAAACTAAAAAAATCATTATTATTCTTTTATTTTTACTTTAAGAATTTAAAACATTTTATTCAGCAAAATCGCCACACATGGCAACCAAGATGCTTATTTCACACACTTTTTTCACTACAGGAGTTAATATTACGTATACAGGAGTTAATATTACGTAAGCTTTCTGCGTGGAGAACATAAAAAATCTCTTAAATTCCGGGAACGGAAATTAAGGGAACCCTTCAGGAGGAAAACGTTTTTAAGTGGAGTTTCAAAGTTTTAAAGTGGACTATCATTTATTCTATATTATTTTACATATCTGTGTAAAATTTCAGGCTGACAGGTCCATTTTTGTGGAATTGTATACTACCCAAATCAACAAATTGACAAACAGAATTTCATTTTTATTTATAAGATAACCTACGCTTGTTTTTAAAAATACCCTCTCATTAAATTGCGCCAAGCGCTAGAATCATAGAAAATCTGACACACTTTCAGATTTTTAAATACGCACTAAAGTGCTATATATAAAAAGAGTTATAATCCATGGGTCTTCCCTATTTTCGTTCTTTCTTTCATTAAGTTGGAAAGTGTATCATTATTCATGAGTGTGATTAAACAAAATTAAAATTGATATTTCTAACATCCTTTTTTCTGGATGTAATACATTAGATGCAGAAAAGCTGCTCTGAAAAATGCACAATTCCAACTGAATGAAAATTTCAAAAACTTATACGCAGGTGTATTCATAACCCAAATAGCAGACGATTAAATTACGATAAATAGCGCCAAGCGTTAGAATCCTCCTCAAAATCGCGAGAATGCTGAAGATAGATCGCTTGAAATCCCTTAATAACTGCATTATTTTCGCAGGGATCATTAAAATTTAACGCTGTATTCTAATAAAACCTTTGTACTTGTTTTCAAAAATCCGTTTCCTTAAGCTCTCAGTAAATTCGCCAAGCCGGAAACTGTGCAAACCGCTAGAACTCACTTTCTCGGCATTTGAGCCATTTTATTTTTTCGCCAAACTAAAAAATTTTAACATATTAGCCTCGGAAATCTTCAATTCTTATTGTTTTGCGTATAAAACATTTCATTCCTGCTCCGATTTCCCATGCACACGATATTATAATTAAAAAAATATATAACCTTACGAATATAAACTAACAAAAAAAAATCATTATTATTCTTTTATTTTTACTTTGAGAATTTAAAACATCTTATTCGGCAAAATCGCCACACATGGCAACCACGATCCTTATTTCACACTTTTTTCACTACAGGGGTTACAATTACGGAAAGCTTTTTGCGTGGAGAACATAAAAAATCTCTTAAATTCCGGGAACGGGTGGACTTTCAAAGTGTGGACTATAATTTATTCTATATTATTTTACATATCTGTGCAAAATTTCAGGCTGATAGGTCCATTTTTGTGGATTTGTATACAACTCAAATCCACAAACAAACAAACAAACAAACAAACAAACAAACAGAATTTCATTTTTATTTATAAGATTTCATGCAGTATATATTATTCTTTTGTCGCTTTCTCAATCGAATTTAGGAATTGAGCAAGCATAATGAACGCTTGTACAAAATATTAACTACATTTGAAGTTTCTGTATAAACGGGCAAAAATCAATAATTTATAATTTACTGTATTTCTGCACTGTACCAGATGTAAGTCTTAATCACATAATCAAGGTATATAACTGATAAATAACATTTTCAACTGGCAAAATTAAATTGTCTAAATAGTATCACAACGTCATGCTTATTTACAAGAATAAAAACTAGTCATGTAATACGATTTCTCATTAAAATAATTTATTTATAAATAACACATGAGTAATTATTCACTAAACATGATTTACATACATATTTTCAGAATTTCTAAATACATTATAAGCGTTCACTTACCTTTACATTCAGAGCAAAATGTTCGAATTTTAGGATAAATTTTCATGAAAGAAAATGGCGCAAGATTCACAAAACGATTACCTACATCTAAAGTTCTTTAGTACGACAAAAGTATAAAAAAATTGTTTTAAAATAATGAAATAATATAACATTTATAATACTTAGAATAATAAAATAGAATACTGTGACTGGGGAAAACAGGCCTCAATGATAAACTCATTTTTAGGGATGGCAACTCATAAGCAGGCCCGTTACTAATTGCGAAGGCCCCGGCTGGTCCTTGACTTTCCCCCTTTCCTCCTGCAAACAATCCTACGAGCGTCCATGGTGCAGCTCGACTTTTCTCACGAAATCTGAATGCCAAACTATTTCACGATTACAATGGAGCAGTTTCAACCACGTGACCGGTGATGGACTCTTCTAATAAAAACTCGTTCTTCAAGTGACGTTTGTCCACCAGGAATATGAATGAACTAATGGAAATCTTATATTCATGTAATGTTTGTCTACCAGGATCGAATTGTGACGTAATCTGAAACTGCCCTATACGCTGCTTCGTCCAAGGAAGTAAAAACAAAATCGTTAAAAAACGTTCCTGCATGGCAGAAAACCAATGAATTAGGCACACAAATACGAAAGAAAACACATTGGCGAGAGTTGCGCCGGTGGAATAACAACGAGATTTCACCGCCATTGTTGGAGTAAGTTTCTTTTTATGCGATGGCATCGCTATTGTTGCTTCATTTCACGGTCGCCATCTTGGTTGCATCAAAACCATTTGAGTTACGAAGTTTAAGCTGCTTTAGAAAGAAAATTCACGATATTATTTTGATTATTTTAAGAAAATGTCTTCGTTGGGGTCCCCTTTCGTCGAAATGTAAGTGTTAACTTAAATTTATTGTCATTTTTTATGA
>JAWZYV010008965.1:0-15849 GCA_038373885.1 Cheiracanthium punctorium | reverse complement strand
GGCGTAAATATCAGGAAGAGGTTTCCGCGTACATGCAGAAACGGTTGTTGAAGATGTTTAAGAAGAGAATTTTTTTATTATTTTAGCAGAATTCATCATTTTGAAAGAGCAGGATGGAGTATTTAAATTTTTAATGAAATTTTCCGTTTGGGGATCTTAAAATTCTGCTATTTCTTATCCACCGAAACTCATAAACCTTTCTTACAATTGATGTGGGCGTACACACCGGGAAGAAGTTTCCGCCCACTTGAGTTATCGCCTGCGCTCAAATTCTCCCCGGATTCCGAATTTTATTATCTCAGAAGAATCGCTTGCTCTTCAAATTGGCTCAGGATGCGAAATTTACTATCTCAGAAGAATTCAACATTACTTTCAAAAGGTCACGATGTGCTATTGAAATTTTTTGTTTACTGTCTGTGAACATAAGTATAAAAACTAAAAATTGTAAGAAACCGATCATAAAAGTAATAGGAGTGATGTGTTTCGTACGCACATTAAGTGATGCTCCTTCTTAAAATAGTTTGGGGGCGTCAGCACTAGGAGAAAGTTCCCGCCTACAAGGTTCATCCGCTTGCTCGCTAAGAGCAGTTCCGTTTAAAAACACTGCGCTTCAGAAGAAAAAAAAATGCGAGTGCTCAGACCATTTCAGTTGATTCTTATGTAAAATGACCTCCTGAATCTGCATATGACTTCCATTTTGCCTTATCACCTACGATTTACGAGGGATTCCCTACCCCCACCCGTTTTTTATCACGCTTCAGTAATTTTTCATAATGTTTTGTATTAGTAGAGGGAAAAGATATTTTAACCCTTAAACAAAAAAATAAAATGTAATAAACTCTGTTTTAGATAACATAATAAATGTAATTTATATAATAAAATACTTTATCTGTTATTTGCTTTCGTCTTGTACCCGGAAGAATTTTCTCGTACCACTGACCAACATCTGTTTTCTGCCAAAATGCTAGCGTTCCACTTCTTAAAGTATCTCCTCTCAAACTGAGCGATTTCTTGATGAAACCGTTCTCCTTGCTCGTCTGAAACTTCTAAATTTTCAGGGAAACAGTCCAGATGGAGTTGCGGAGAGGTATATTTTCTTAACGGATCCTTTTTCGTACCTTATTTTGTAAATCCCCCCCTCCTGCACATCTCTGATAGATAAATAATTAATGCCCGTTACGTCCTTCTTCAGACACCCTGTATAATGATTCAGCTTTTAGATTTTATTCGTGTATAGCTAGCCGTTATATAGATCATTTTTCCATTTCTTCAAAGCACGCGCAAGGCATTAATTATTTAAAGTATTTAACCTATCATTTTTAAAAGGTAGATTTAAAATCATACGTTTTCATCCTATTTTTAAAATATTTTTTGGGTGTGTTAAAGGGCGCCAAAGTAAAAACACTTTCCCTATATCAATAAAAGTTCTTTCACCTTTTCCCATAAAAAAAAGCTGCTTAATTTATTAAAAGTTAACATTTGTTAAGTAAATGTTTGAAAAGAAGATAAGACTTACATTTTCTTTCTATACAGGAGAAAGCGCATCGGGACAAAAGAAAAAAAAATAGGGCACATCAGTATTAAAGATTGAAGTAAGGCATATCGGATTTTAAAGAAATAAGAAAAAAAAAACGAGACAGAGCACCAGAAATTAAAGTCAGTACATTTAAATATACGAGATAGCGTTATATTATAAAGCTGGTGACTGCCGGAAGAAGAAAAAAAAACGTCTTAAACGGTGCGGATGAACGCTATAGGCAGTTCACCTGCAAACATTAGAAAGTAGAGTACAGTAGCAGTACAGACCATCGCAGTAGAGATGGGCGGTTCGACTCATTTTACTGATTCGAATCTCAACTCACTCACTACCTCGGTGAATCTTGAATCAATAAAACAACTAAAGAAATTTTCCCTCTCTCTGCACCGAAAGCCGTACTATTTAAACACCCTTCACCCATTCATTGGGTTTCTTCGCTGAGTTCTCGGGCAGCTAGCATCTCTCTCTCCTTGCTCGAGTAATACTAGTGTTTAAACTGCCCGAAATGAAAATACAGGGGAGCTTCGTATGACCCCCTGGGCCTGTAAGATTAAAAGGTTAAGTTTGGTGTCAAAGTATTCGAAATTTTATGTATCGATGGGGGTATACGTCTAGGGGGGATGGAGAAACAATAAAACCGCGCTCCGATGGATAGTTTCCGAGATATACGTTAATTAATTATGATAATTAGACTAATTAACCATGATTGAGTCTTGAAAGGACTGCAAACATGTAGAAATTGGCTCTGGGATGGTTTCCAGACTTTGGAGATGCCGCCGGAGGAGGCTAGTGTTTAAAATGCCCAAATTGAAAATATAGGGGAGCTTCGTATGACCCCCTGGGCCTGTAAGATTAAAAGGTTAAGTTTGGTGTCAAAGCATTCGAAATTTTAAGTATCGGTGGGGTGTTGAGTCTCTGGGGGGTCGAGAATCAATAAAAACGCGCTCCGTTGGATAGTTTCCGAGATATACGTTAATTAATTATGGTAATTAGACTAATAAACCATGGAGCTGTTTTTTCCGCTATCCGGCATCGTCATCAACGGAGAGAAAGCAGTAGCAAAAGCATCACAAGCTGGTATTGATCTCAGGATTTTCTTATCGCCGGCCTCAGAGGCGTAGCCAAGGGGGGCGGGGTAAGGGGTGTCATAACCCTCCCATGAGGAATTTTTTGCCAAACAAAATGTATATTCTTCACTACATTATCACACACACGTATACATATATATGAGTTGCAGTAGTCATAACCCCCCCCCCATGAAAAATTTCTGGCTACGCCCCTGGCCGGCCTGTATTTTTGACCTTTATCGAATTCGAGATTTCACTGAAATGAAAATGGGAATATCGGATATTTGATGTTGAAATAAAACCGATATGTCGATATTTATCGATTTTTGGCCCAGTCCTACTGAGGGGCTGCTGCCCCCCTCCCAAAAAAATGGGTTCCTTTACTTAGCTTACAATTGAACTTTATCTTTAAATTTGATACCCAGCCCACCCCGAAATAAAATCCTGGCTACGCCACTGTCAATAACACTAACTACGCCACTGCTTTAGACCCTATTTTGTATTTCTCTGAATTACGAAAGAAAATAAAATCATTCCCCTTAAACGACAAACAAGGTAAAAAAAATATCTTAAACGAAATCTGCAGCAATAAAGCGAAATGTTATTTTGCTTACTACAAAGTCCTTTTGTGAGAGCGCTTAATACCGCCCCTGTATCCTTCATTAAAAGTGACAAGCACAATCCTAACTTTATTTCATTCTATTTCCCTTCACATGAAAACCCGCCACCATGTAAACTTAACGTTCCGTTTTTTTTTTTTTTTTTTTTTTTTTTTTGAGCGTGGGGGCAGGGGGACATATATTGAAGTTAAAAGTAGAAAAGGGATGTTTCATTAAATTTTAAACAAATATTAAACCAGCCAGACAAGTTGGAAGGAGGGAGTCCCCCGGAGGGAAAAATGTTTAAACAACTTTGAGACACCCCCCGCTCTTCCACGAGCATTGGCGTAAATTGGCATGTAATATTTGGATGGGGTGACAAAATGTTTCCGATTGTAGAAAATATCATTATTATAAATAGCTCTGATACTTGAATTTTCTTAATTTTTTTTTCGGGGGGGGGATTGACCCCTCTTGCCCTTAGGAAGTAACGCCTATGCCCCCCGCCAAAAGCAAACGATGTTCGACCCACTCCACACCCACAGACAAATAAAACTTTAAATCCGACCACCAACCAAGAAATGAAACACCAAAGATTCGAAAAAAAAAACTTCAATTAAATGAAACATCCTTTCAACTCTTTTCGACTCCTTTCGACTCTGAGTCGATAGAAGGTTCGAAAAAAACCCTCCAATTAAATGAAACATCCTTTCAACTCTTTTCGACTCCTTTCGACCCTGAGTCGATAGAAGATTCGAAAAACTAACGAATCTCAACGATAGTATACAATCACCGAAACAGAGCGAAACACTGAATCAGTAAAGATTCGTTGCTGCACCAACTCAGTGACCAACTCACCCACACCCACTCATTTACTGTTTCAAATCATCTATCGAGTCGTAAAGAGTCGAAAAGAGCCGAAAGGAGTCGTAAAGAGTCGAAAAGAGTTGAAAGAGTAAGGGAAAATATCTGGGAACGGCAAAGGGAAAATAAGTTTTCCTTCCCTTTGCACTTGGAATGTATTTCCACAGTTGAGGGCTTGTGATTCGAATCAGTAGAGAGTGAGTGTAAAGACTGAGCCACTCAGTACCAAGATTCGAATCACTGATTCGACTCATCGAATCATTGGCCATCTCTACTATACCGTAATATTGAAGTTGAGTAAGCTTAAAAAGTGCGGATGAACGCTACAGGCAGTTCACCGCAAACATTAGAAAGTAGAGTAGCAGTACAGACCATAGCGGTATCCGACGATCGCAGACTTGTGACACAAATTTTTTAACCGGGTGTTATTTCCCTACAAGGCCTAGATAAACATTTAATTTTACCATTTATTGAAATTTAATTTAATCGTCTGAAAATCTCATTGCATAAAAATCTATTTTATGCTTTGAAATTTGTAAACCATTGTATATGTCTATGATGAATATATAAGACATAAAAACCGGGTTGAATATTTTTATAAAACGCTGTATATTTCTTCTCTTCCTTTTTTTTTTTTTTTTTTTTTTTTTTGTATTATTCATTTAAACTGAATAGCACATTTATAAGTAAAACATTGATTTGTAAAGGCGAGAATTTCTTAAAGCTGCGGAGTATTTTTTTTTTTTTTAAATCAACTTATTTAACAATTTTAGCAGTTGGATTGTAGCATTAGTCAAGTCCCCAAGGAATGGAATCGGTATCAGAATTTTTATTTTAAATTTTGCCAAGTTAAGTTTTGTTATTTTAAAATTTTTTGCCAAGTATACTAGTTTTATAATGGAGGCAAATAAGAAAGATATACAAATATTCCCAATTAGTTTCATAATTATTTTATCACAGTTACTTTACCAAGATTACAAAATTTTCTAGTACAGTTAAATGCCCATACAACGATGCTTAGGGACTCAGTAAATTTATCGTTGTTTAGAGGGGTGTATCGTTATATGGAGGAGAGATTATATCGTACAGAAATCCCGCGGAACCGAAAAATTTTACCGCTATAGAGGAATTTATCGTTGTATCGAATATCGTTATGGGGATGTTCTACTGTATCACTTTTTTTTGAAGAAAAGAAATGGATTCGCCACAATGTGCGGGCACTTGCTCATCAAGCATTTTGCCGCTACTGAGGCCCGAATGACTGGCAATTCCATTATGGGAGCACCCAGTGAGGGGGGGGGGAACTTTTACCGCCTAGGAAGGGACGTACAATGTGACACTCACGCCCAAGCCGGGATTTGAACCCGGACCCAAGGCGCGATAGAATGGTTCTTAAGTCACTACAATTACCTGGGCAGCTGAAAAAAGAAATGTTTAACTCCCCGTCCTGTTTGAGAGCCTTTCTACTGCACGGTTAACAGGTACAGACGTTCAACTACACGCTGTGGAGGAAGGTAAAGCTTCTAGCCTGGTAACTTCAAAAAACCCCTCACTAAGTTCAGTTCATTCATATTCACTATTGTGTTAGAATTTTGAGGAATCTATAAGAAATAAAATTTTTTAATTTTTAAAAAATTCTTCTCCCCAGCAAGGGACCTGTCGAAAGTTTAAAAAAATAACAATTTAATTTGCAAGTAGGCGTTATAATTTTCTTAGGAGGGCGGATACTTAAAATTAAATTAAGTTCCAAATGCCGGAAATAAGATGCAGTCCAAGCGAAAGGGTTAATCGTTGAATAAAAATATTGTTAAGATGCAGGTACAAATGAATTTCGACCAGATCCCTAAGCTTTTCAGATTTTTCGCCTTTTTTTTAGGTCACGCCCCCAAAATTTGCAATGCTTTCTTTTCTTTCTGCTTGTATATCAAAATTTGTTATTTAAATAAATAAAAAATTACTGAGCACTGTAAAATTACAAAAAGGAAAATTTTTCGTTACGTTTTTTTAAGCACAATAGAAATTGAGTTTCTCTAAAAAAATGAGTCATTACTCTTGAGATTTATTGAGAAAAATGGGGCCACCTATATTTCTTCTATGTTTATTGAAATTTTTTCTTTGCCTTTTTGTCGAACTTAAAACTCTGTTTTTCTTATCTACAGAAATTTATAACCACTATTACAGTTGAAGTGGGCGTAAACTTGAGATGCAGGTTTCCGCCTACAAACGCACTTATTGCTCACTTAATTAGATTTTATGCTGATTTTATTATTTTAATAAAATTCATTATTGTTTGGAACGATGACAATGCATTATCTAATTTTTTAATTCAACCTTTTTTTTACCGTTTGCGGAGCTTCAAAGTATGTGTTCAGGACGTGATTTAGGTCCTGCATCTATGACATAGGACAACTTAAAATCATGCACTCCCTCATGTTACTTTGATGCTTACATGTCCATGCGTACTATTAATGCGTTGACAGTTTAAAAAAAAATGTATTCTAGAGAAAAACATTAAATAAAAAACCAAGGGCAATAAGTAGCAAAATTTTTTGGATGTTCTTTAATGTTTATATAAAGTAAATTTTTCAACATAAAATTCAAGTTCATGTGATTGGGGTAGGCATCCACAGTCATTCGCCCAGCCAAATGGCCACTTCCCAAAAGTTGGGTGTGACCAGTCTCGAGGAAATGAATGTAATCGTGGATAAATACTTTTTACAAAAAATTAAGGGGAGGGGCGAAAATCGTTTGCATCAGCTCATTACCGCCCGTGATTTAAAAAGAAAGAAAAGAAAATGCCACTCTAGGACAAATTAGTAACGCGGCCCTGTTTGTCTTTCCTACTTATCGAAGTATTGAAATTCATAACCTTTTGTTACAATAGACGTGCTCGTAAACATCGGGAAGAGGTTTCCACCTACATGTCCAAATACTGTTCATGTTTCAGATTTTATTACTCCAGGAGAATTCATCGCTACTTTAAAAAATCATGATGGGTTATTTAATTATTATTATTATTATTATTATTATTTTACGTTTTGTGGAGCTTAAAACTGTGCTTCTTGACCACCGAAATTCATACCTTTTTCTTACAATGGATGTGGGCGTAATCATAAGGAAGAGGTTTTCGGCTACATGAGTTATCGCTTGGTGTCAAGTTCTTTAGGATTCGGATTTTATTATTTCATGAGAATTCAAAATTACTTTCAAAAGGTCCCGATGTATTATTTAAATTTTTTGTGTACTGTTTGTGAAGCTTAAAAAAATGTGTTTCTTACCCACATTTAGAGATGCTCAATCTTGCAATTATTGTGGGCGTTAACACCAGGAGAAAGTTCCCGCCTACAAAGTGCATCCGCTTGATCTCTTAGAACAGTTCCGTTTAAAAACATTGAGCTTTTAAAAAAAAAAAAAAAATCATGCCCTGACAGCAATCTAGCTGATTCTTATTAATGACTTGCTGAATCTGAATATGACTTCCATTTTGCCCCATCACTTACCATTTACGAGGGATACCACCCATTTTTATCACTTTTCAGTAACTTTTCATGATGTATTTTATTAGTAGAGGGAGAAGATATTTTAGAGATGCTCAATCTTGCAATTAATGTGGGAGTAAACACAAGGAGAATGTTCCCGCCTACAAAGTGCATCCGCTTGCTATCCCTGCTCCACCCATAAATTTAGAACTATAATCTAATAAATTGTAATAGAGAGTAAAATCTAATAAATAGCATTATAGATGTAATTTATATAATAAAATACTTTATCTGTTAGTAGCTTTCCTCTTATATCCTGAAGAAATTTCTCATACCACTGACGAAGAGCATTCTGACAACATGTTCGCATTGCACTTCCCTAAAAATCTGCTCGGTTAGCCAGGTTCGCAGCGCGTAATCACTGGCTTTAGGGGGGTTTAGGAGCTCGTACATGTTTATATCTTCCAATATGCTGAACAGCGGTGAATCGTTTTTCGGCTGCAACTTTTGTTTCACATAGTTTGCGAAATAAAATTTCTCCATCTGTAGGAAACACATTTTCTGCGAACTCCGAAATAAACTTCCGTAAATGGCAATATTTAGATGGCTTGATTTTAGGAATTTCATTAAACACTATCGATTCTATCACTATACAAAGTACAATTCTCATCACCTATACTTTCTACCTGCAGACTGACTCAGAAGGTTTAGGAACAAATTTCCCTTCTTTTGACCTCAAAATCACATTTTCCCCTGTCGAAGAAAAATCTACTGAATAACTACAGCGACGTCTAGATTTAACATAACAAATAAACTTAATCATGGAGTTGAATATTCTTTTTATAAATCGTTTTAGAACAATTGCAATATTATTTTAACTTCACTATGTTTAAATAATTAATAATTATTCACATAAGTTTTTTGTTTTAATGGGAAATGTTTGCAGGATATATTAAAATTTACTAAATAAAATGAAAAACTATTAGAAAAATCTTACATGACCCCAAATTAATAAAAGTATCATAAAATACAAAATAATGTCCCAAAATTTATAAAAATGCCCTAATACACAAAAAAGCTAAAAAGAAGAAAATATGCAAAAAAAAAAAAAAAAAAAAAAAAAAAATGCAAATGTTATAAAAACCTGGGCTTCATTGATAATTAATAAATTCACGTAAATAATTATTGATTAAATCGAACAAAATCCAACACGCGGAGAAAAGCGTGTGTCGCTGATGTGTACCGTACGCATGTACCAGCGTTGTCACGTTGCCGCCTGTGTGTGCACTCCCTCTCTCCTTTTAAATTTTAAATGTGCACACAAATCGAGCGAGAAATTAAGCGCCAAAGAAAAAACAATTTCTCTATATTAATAAAAAACTCTTGCCCCTTTCTCTCTATAAAAAAGCGACTTTTTTTTAAGTTAACATTTGATAAGTAAATGTTGAAAAGAAGATAACATTTACACTTTCTTTCGATACATTGGAAAGCGCATGGGGCAAAAGTAAAAATATAGGGCAAATCTGTCCTGAAGACTGAAGTAAGGCAGAACGGATCCCAAAAAAAGGATTCAGTATAGCCTAAAAAAACCATTTAAAATAGCACCAAATTTATATCAACATTTAGAGTATCAGCATCAAAGCACCAGAAATTAATTTGAGTACTTATAAATATATAAAATAGATTTTATATCAGAGTAGAGAATTTCTTCTCACACATATGTATTAAAAACCGCGGAAGAACGCTATAGGCAGTTCTCCGCGAACGTTTTAAAATAGAGTAGCAGAATTGATCACCACGAAATGTCGATCACACACTAGTGATACTTATTTTCCATTGGGAATTTTTACCGTGCGGGGTTGGGTAAACAAATAAATTTTTGTATTTATTGAAATTTAATTTAATCGGCTGAAAATTTGGATCGATTCCATAGAACACTCTATTTTTTTGTTCGAGCTTTGTAATCCAATATAAATGTCTATGATGAATATATACTGGAAGATCAATAAAATCCGGGGTAAATGTTTTTGGGACATGCTATATTTTTTTTCTGTTCCTTTTTTTTGGGTGTTCCGTTTAAACTGAACAGTACATCTATATGTAAAATATTGGTTTGAAAAGTGGGGAACATTCTGCCATCTCTACGGCTACGTACCCGATGCCACACACAGTGAATTGGGACACGCCCTCCACGAGAAAACAAAGTTTCATTTGATTTTGAATAAAAAATACTCACAAACATGCCTCCCTGGAAAATTGAAGAACAATTTTCCAATGGAATATGCGGATAATTTTTGATGTTGCTGTGTTGTCATGGCAAATCTTGACGGACACAGAGTTCTTTTTGGGAGGAGCTAATTAACAGAAGGAAAGAAAAAAAGAAAATCTGAATTGACACAATGAAAATTTACAATAAAGCGATCTCTTTCCTTTAAGCATTGTGCATGATTTTTATAGCGGCTGATAAATTAAAATTAAACTCATTTCATTTAAAACATCAGATATATAGTAACGGTTTTTTTTCTTTTCTTCTCCTTTTCTACAGGACCATACATTCTTAAACATCAGGAAGAGGTTTTCGCCTCTTCCTGAGGAGTATATAAGTTATCGCTTGCTGTCAAATTCTTAAAGATGCGGATTTTAGTATTTCAGAAGAATTCAACATTACTTTCAAAAGGTCACGATGTATTATTTAATTTTTTTGTGTACTGTTTGTAAAGCTTAAAGAAATGTTTCTTACCCACATTTAGAGATGCTCAATCTTGCAATTATTGTGGGCGTAAACACCAGGAGAAAGTTCCCGCCTACAATGTGCATCCGCTTGTTCTCTTAGAACAGTTACCTTTAAAAACACTGAGCTTTAAAAAAAAAAAAAAAAAAAAAAAAAAAAAATTCATGCCCTGACAGCAATCTAGCTGATTCTTATTAATGACCTCCTGAATCTGAATATGACTTCCAGTTTGCCCCATCACTTACCATTTACGAGGGATACCACCCATTTTTTATCACTTTTCAGTAACTTTTCATGATGTATTTTATAAGTAGAGGGAGAACATATTTTAGAGATGCTCGATCTTGCAATTAATGTGGGCGTAAACACCAGGAGAAAGTTCCCGCCTAGAAAGTGCATCCGCATGCTATCCCTGCTCCACCCATAAATTTAGAACTATAATCTAATTGTAATAGAGAGTAAAATCTAATAAATAGCATTATAGATGTAATTTATATAATAAAATACTTTATCTGTTAGTAGCTTTCCTCTTATATCCTGAAGAAATTTCTCGTACCACTGACGAAGAGCATTCTGACAACATGTTCGCATTGCACTTCCCTAAAAATCTCCTCATTTAGCCAGGTACCCCAGCGCATAATCACTGGCAAGGGGGGGGGCGGGGAAAGCAAGACCTTGAGCTGTAGACTTAAGACATTCTTTCCAAAGATTGAAAAGTAAAAAGGCAGGTTGTCTAGATTTAAGAGTCTGTGTATGTCCTTCTACCGGTGCTGATGAAGGTACCTATTTTTTCGATCGAAAATTGTCTTTATGATTTACGCACTGGTGTAACAAAGAAGTGGTTTAGCACTACCCTATAACATTTTCTAGGACAGGATCCTCGATTTACCCCGCCCCCACAAAAAATCATAGGGCTGTCCATGTTCCTTGCTTCAGTTTTACTATAAAAAGTTTTTTTTCTCAGTTTAAGGCATCGACGCAATGGATATTAAAAGTACTTATGCAGCTGAATTACTAAATAGACTAATGGGACTACATTTTTATCTATAAAAAAGAACGCTGCATATTTTATTATTTCTATATTATTTTATTATAAATTATTTTTATGATTATTTTTCTTCTTTATTACGCTTTTGTTTACAACTGCTTGAAAAAGAGGAGAGGACTGGTTTTTCTATTGATGAAGGGTAGGGCTCGTGTGTTCTAAAAACGGCAAGCAGGGCGCGGTGCTCTTTGAAAAACGCGAAAAGGAACACTGGTTTAGAGGATCTAGAAAATGGCTTCTGTTTCTTCCCCTAACCTTCAAAAAAGAAATTCCCAATAAAAAGTGCTATTTTCCATTAGAGAAAATTTCACATTACGCTACTGTTTTCCCCTGTTCTTTTTGTTACGATTCTTCCAGCGAAGAAATTTCATAGTAGCGATGTCTTACTGCTGCCATCTATTGCATTTTTATCCAACTATTGAAGTAAGAGGTTCCACAGAAAATGTTTGGTGCTGCCATCTAACGTAAATGAATCAAACTAAAAAATGGGATGCGAGGATTTATGGGTATTGTGAAATTATTAAAATTAATAATATAACACTCATAAAGGATGCATATCATTCAGGACGCTGGTTATGTCACTGAAAATAGTAGACGGCCGAAGTGTGATGGTCCCGGGTTCGGGTCCTTACGAGTATGCGCGTTAGAACCTCTGAGAAAACCCTTCTACCAAGGCACCCACCCCCCATCCTTGTCAGATCGCCGAAGCGTAGCGTTGCCATAATCGGCACTTACGTATTATCCCGGCGGTCATTCCCGCCAGAACTATTTTTTCGTCCAATGCGCTAGCAAACTGTTGCCAATCGTATTCAAACGTATCCATAGTTTCATGTGTCTGACATTTATCTCGGCGAATAATCGCTCGTCTTGGCGGATCGCCGGGATAATAGGTAAGTATCCCGTAATCACACAAAGCTTCTCAACAAACATCCATCAGAAGCCATTATTTGTTAAATTAACATTCAAAGAGCCCTATAGATGGAGCCACTAGTTTGAATTTTTTTCAAAAATCCACTTCCATTCAGCGGGATTCGAACACTGGACACTTGTTTTAGAGGCTGTGGAGGTGTTTTTTCCGGCGGTTTTCTTCCTACATTCGCGGAACTGTGCTCTTTATTTTATAAAGCGGAAATTATTACCGCTTTATAAAATTGGTAAAAAAATATGAAAGGCAAAAACCGATACCTTTCTTGCTGCTAAAAAGTAAAGAGAACATAATTTTGCACTACAGTAACATCCAGTTACCGGAAATTTCTCATTGCAAAATGCAAGGGAATTTTTCTTCCCTCCACACATAATCCCTAGGTTTATCAGTAAAATGATTGATTGACCTAGAGTGGGGTTGAGAGAGCGCAACAAAGGGCATCCAGTAACAAAGAGAAGCCCAAATGACACACTCCCAAACGGATTAGTCAAGGGGGGTTCTGCAGATGCTTGCCTGGAAGGACAACCCTTTCTCCGAAAACCTGTTCCTCTCCCCACCAACGAAATTTCCAGATTGAAGAATACGTTCTTGGGTTGGCCTCTGCACCTACTACAGACGCGACAGACTAAGCTTCACGGTCGTACATCAGTATTATTTTTCTCCGAGGTACAACGAAAACCTCCGGCCAGCTCGCTGTTCGGAGATCATTTCCCCCCGAAGAAGCGTGGAACGTTTTCCAAGACCCCAGTTTTTTCGCTTTGCGCCATTGATGGAATTTCGGGATGTCCAGAAGCACTTGCAGTTCCTCGTCCGGCACGGGACGAGGGACAATGCGAAGGAGCACAGCTGGCGGTGGAGGGCAGTGGTCGAGGCCATGGGCCGGACGGCTGCCGAATCGGTCGACTGGGAGTCGCTGGCGGGACTGTGCTCCACGCTCCTCCTCGACGCCCTGAGGACGGGATCTTGCGAGGACAGGGACGTCGCCCACAGGATGTGCCTCGTGTGCTCGCGGTTCATGTCGCTGCCGCCTCCCGAGACGGCGGTGCTCCTGTACGAAGAGGAGGTGTACAGGCGGTACGGTGCACGACCTTCCGACGCGGAGGAGGTACGTCGAGTGATACTGAATCGTGCAGTGGCCAAGGCGCTGGCGCCGGCGAATTTCCGACATCTCAGACACCTGTGGGATTCGGAAGAGGACGGCCCGGTGAACTCCCTCTGCAGAACCGCGAGGCGATCGGCCGTGCTCGGCGCGATCTCGCACAACTGGCGCTTCCTCGGCGTGCTGCTGCAGTACGGATTCTGGAACGGACCGTGGAGTTCGGAAGTGGCCGACGAAGTAGACGAGATGTACTTCAACGACGTTTGGTAAGCGTAACGAATCCTTTTGTTTCTCATCTTCTTTCTGTATCAGGGATCGGGACATTTCGAAAATACCCAATATTTCAATAGGCTTTAGTTATTTTGGTATACGGGATAGTTATCATTAAAGTTCCCCGTGAACACTGTTCTATAGCTGAAACGGCGAACGGATTGTAACCAAAATAGGTATACTGGCTATACATTATATGCGCTCAAGGAATTTCGAAAAAAAGAATAATTAGTTAAAAAATGTCCCCTAGGTGGACATTTTTTTAACAATGGTGCCAAAACCATGCTGATTTATCAAGAAATCCAGAAAATAAATAAACAATTACTCTACTTTAGCTAACCTATGAGCAACATAGTACAAGCTTTAATAGCTAAGAAGTACTAAGGAAATATAGTAAATAAAGAATTAAGGGGGGAAAAAGCTACTGAAATTAATAATAATAATGGATACCCATGTATCAATTGTTATTAGTGCTAATATTATTCTATGATGTATATGCAAATTTCACTTAGTAAGGCTTATATTTGATACAGTAGAATAAAAAAATACACCTCAAAAAGAATAAGTACCAGTGATCAACAATTCTACAGTGTTTTTTTTACTAATTTTTTTTGTATTAAATATACAGATATATATTTTACGACTTTTTAAAAATATTTTTGAGAATTTGAAATAACCAACAACCAACCCCAATCTCACCTTCCAATAATCTAATTTGGACATACAGTTTTATTTATTACATATTGGATGTATTATTGATTTTAGAAATTTACATGGATATTTATATTTAAGAGATGTTTTATATAGGTATGTTAAGTTATTGGCCTTAAAACTATTGGTAGAGACTCTATTTATGATTGGAGATTATGTTTCTAAAAACAGATGTGATCTGATGAGAAAAAAGATCTGTGAAAGTGTGCGAAGTGAAAACTTTATAATATTTTATGGGGTGCTTCTGTTTTAGAGAGAATATGTAGGCACGTATATTCAGCCAATTATGGTCAAGCTCAAAACTATTATTATATATATATATATATATATAGATAGATATAGATAGATAGATTTCGACTGGCCATCTTCAACAATTTAAAAATAAAATGACTGAGATTTTCATTTGCATTGGACCTCTCGATATTCCATTTTTCTGACCACTCGGAAATACAGCATATAGGTTTGATCAAAAACGTTTTTGCCCAGACTTTTCATGTCTTCTATAAATAAGATCTTCTGTTACTAAGTGGACTTTTCTCGAAATAGATTTTTCCATAACCATTCAAAACATCCCCGCTGTAACCGAATGATTAAGACATTGAATACGGTAGATGGCTGAAGTGTGGAGGTCCATGGTTCCGGTTTATAACGCAGCTGTCGATCTAGCAATCTGGAGTTTAGAGCAGTTTTCTCCAGATGTAACGTAAACGCGCTATAGAACCCTTTAAAAAGTACTCGATTAAGGCATCCCCCTAGCCTCCCATATTTATACAGATACCCTTTGTGCAGGTTTGCCTTGAATACAATACAATATAAACCATTCAGAAAAAAGTAATTTTAATTGATTCGATCCTGTATGTAAGTTTAAATTTTTTTATAATGATTTTTTAAATTACTTTTCGCCAAGTTGTCTGGAAGATGTTTAATGCGAGAGAAGACTTTTGCAAACGTTTTTTCATAGCAAAATTCTGTCTTAAAATTTTATGATAACAATAATAGTTGTTATTTAAAATCATGGAGAACATTAAAGGAAAAACTCCTCCCCCCCCCCTACACACACACACACAAACAAAGTGACAAATTAGTAAAAAGAAGTAATGGTTTCAAAGGTATATGAAATATTACATGATATATATAAGGAAATATTTTATTTTAATTTTTTAAATTAAATTTTTCTAAGAATGTTTCATATATAAAAATAATTTTTATATGACCACACATCACGGGAAAAGTACCTTGCAGAAGAAAGATAAATAATGAAAAAGAAGTAACTACACTTGAGTCCCGAATACCCGCTGTTGGAATGAATTTAGGAAAGTTACTTGGTCTAATGCTACATCAGAGACATAAAATCATCCATTCAATTTAATTCATTTCCATGTTAATCTTTTAAACTTTATTTCGTATTAAAAGTCACAAATGATGGATAGTGGCATGGTGTTATTTTAGAGATTCATATCAGAATTATGATTTAACCTTAAAAATTCCTACTTTTCAAATTATATTTTTAAAATCTTAAACA